>JACXGI010000448.1:128190-138294 GCA_016801175.1 Esox masquinongy
AGAGAGAGAGAGAGAGAGAGAAAGGGGAGACCCACTCCTTTCATCTGTAGCCAGAACCAATGCAAGCCCACGTCAGCAAAGCGGCAGCACAGCTCCCAGAGCTAACGACGCATCACCGAGATGTGAGAGACCTGCCGCAACAGAGAAGGGAACAGATTTATTAAACACTGCCACCTGTTGAACATGGTTTACATTTTGCAGCCTACGGGGGGGGGGTTAATTTAACAATATTTTCAGCTACATCGAATAAACTCTTTCAAAATAACACCAGGTTTTGTACATAGTCCCCCCCCCCAATTTTAGGATGTCAAAAGTATTTTAAAGACAATAACCTAATTGTCAAATATAAGACTTATGATACTCACTGATTTGTTTCTAACCAGACTTGGTACACACAGCTCAACAATCACTCACCTCTTGAATGGCTCTCCCTAGATTCTCCTGACTCTTCACCACTCTCCTGAAACACAAGTACGAAACACACTCATGGAGGTCCTGTGTTCAGGTACACAGGACAATTCTCAAAGAATTTACTATGGAATTTTTCTTAATCACAGGCCCTCCTCATGCCAAGGGGATAGGTCCTTGCAGAATGTGAAAAGGTCGGTAGTGAGTGAAAAGGAACCAGGCCTACCTGTGTATTCTGCGAGCCACAGTGAGGGTGAACTGGCCTGGGGAGCCAGGCAGGTAGGTGGAAGGCAGGATGACATAGGCTCCTGGAGGAAGACAGCAGGCCAGACTGACCTCCTGGGTGTAGCAGTGGGGTACACAGCTGGCCACAGGCTCCTCGTCCCTGGGCACTGTAGACTCGGTCTGCCCCTGTCCCTCTGGAGCCTGAAAAGACAGAGACCCTCACATAATTACAGTCACATGTTCATTCAGTCACATTCTACATTACATTTTCCTTCTGGATAGGGCACCAACTAGAAGAAAACGTAAAACAAAGGCCACCCTAATAATAGATACGACCTAGCTCACCTTGTAGAGGTGAAAGCCAATGGCCTGCAGGTCTGTGTCAGGGCAATTCTGGTGGAGAGTGACCCTAACATTGTCACCAGTTAACCCTGTTAGGTCGCTGCCCATGGTGACCAGGAAGTAGGGGTTCTGCCAGTGAGACAGGAAGTTTCTGCTACCACCGGCTGATGACCCCGGGACCCACTTGCCCCGGAAGTAGTTTGTCTCCCATTCCCCCTCTGTTCCCAAAGGCAATGAGGGCACTGGAGTCTTTATAGCACTGCAGGAAGAAAGAACACAAAAAACATACAAAAAAAGACACATGATAAAGCACATTAAAATTCCAAATCCTTCAAATTCCAAATCTTCCTGAGATACAGTCACAAACGAATTATTCCCCCTACTGTTGTTAAACTGGTTATTCTGGATGCGAGCAATCTACTCAAGTACTCCAATATGAAACGGAAATACAGCTCCCACTCTGACCTGAGTGAGGTTGGGCTAGAGGAGAAGACTCGGAGTAGGAAGCTGCCCTCAACCCCCTTCAGAAAGGTACTGGGGATGAGAAGGTGGAAGCCAGGCTCCAGATGTGCCTGTAGCACCACCTCCCGCTCATAGGCATGGCAGTGTGTGGAGGCACAGGGAGGGCTATTCAGAGTCCGACAAAGGTTAAACCGCTTCTTCTCTACCTGGTGATTTACATACAGATCACACATGCGTGTAAAGACAAACAACAGACAGTGAGAGGTCAAGAGAACATCTTTAATTCATGCGCCATGATACGTACAGAAAGACAAACTCTTATCTATCAGCACCGTTGGAGGGCGAGGCCACAGTACCGACCTTCCACATGTGCAGAGCAATGGCCTGGTGGTGCTGGTGTTGTGTGCTGCTGCCCTCTGCTGGTGGCTGTGCGTAGCGACGTGCTGTTGTCTTCTTGCTACACCGTCTGTGTTGTAGCAGAGACACTAACACCTCGCCCCTCTCGCACACTCGCAGCCAGAACTTAGGATTGCTGCTGTAGCTGCTGTTGTTACGGCACCCGCCCGCTGAGTGACCTCTGACCCAGCGGCCACCCGTCTGTTGCCGGTGGGTCAACAGCTCTCCTATTGGACGGACAGGAGCTTTCAAAGACAACACTGGCTTCTCTTTCCAGCTGTCATTAAAAACAAATGGACATTGATGAAAAGCACTTCATGAGGAGGTTTTGAGGTAAGTCTACCAGAGTAGATGCTCTGCAGGTGTCCTTCATCGTTGATGGGATACCCTACTGTGATGTTATCAAACTGGGACAGGAACTCTGTTTCATCCACCCAGAACTGTCCCTCTTGGGTCCAGCCCAGCAGGTCCATTCTACAGGCTGGGTCCAGGGAGTTCCAGCCTTCTCCTCTGCCAGGGAGAGAGAGCCCACTTCACTAACCGAGGTAAACATTTTTCAGAAAATAATTATTACGGAGTCAGGCTCAAAATTACAAAAATGTTTGTGCGCGGACACGGACGCGGACACACACACACAGACACACACACACACACAGACACACACACACACACACACACACAGACACACACCCTACCCGTCTCTCCATGCTCCCTCCCAACAGCGTCTGCCCCAGGGGTTTCTGATGCTGATTAGTCTTACTGCTCTACCCTCAATAGTCCTCACATCCACCCAGTCCATCACACTCAGGGCATGGGATTGGCCCAGCTCACTGGCACCTGGCAGGGAACAGAGAGAAATATACACAGCTATTGCCCCAGGTTGGCACACTTGGGTGTGTGCCAGTACTGTGCTTTCTCAGGTCAGTCACAAGATGTCAACAGAACTTCCAGTAAGCTTCTTAAAAATAAAATAAAAGCAGTCCCTCTTCCCCAGAGAACAATGGCCTCCACAGCACAGAGCTATTTATGTGCACGAAATGTGAAGAGCTAAATATTTCCACACACCTCCAGGGGTACTGGATACAGAGCAGCTGACGGAACATCCTTCTCTGACCTCCTGAAGGAGGTCCAGATCAAGCCTCCTCCTGACCCTGTCACTGTCAGGTGACCCTTGACCCTGGTCCTCCTCTGTCCCACAGTCGCGTAGGCTCCAGCTCTCCGCCAGCCCACCAGTGAGGTCCACCAGTGCCTCAGAGACCTGCCCCGCCCACAGGTGCTCATATGACCCCAGCAATCTGGTGCAGGAGGGGCAGGAAACAAGATGGAGGTGATCAGAGGATGACACAAAACCTAACTAAATTATCTCATTGGAACACCTTAGAAAACACAGGAAATCCTATTTCAATTAACAGATGCATAAATCATAATTATGAAATTTCAATGGTCTCATTCAACATCTCATTTGGTACTTACTTGGCATAGGCCTTCTCCAGCAGAGCCACCCAGAAGGCAGTTGGGGACTGACAGCCAGAGAAGCATAGCTTGAAACCGATGCAGGGCAGACGGTCATCAACTGTTACCTCTGTCCAGTGGCCGTACTGCCATAGGCAGAAGAGGAAGGAGCCCCTGTACCCCTTATCCCCCCACTGGGCCTGGGCTGGGGGTAGAACCTGGGAGACACGGAGGACAGGGGCTGAAAAGGTTCACAACACTCCAAACCAGACTGGTGCTAGTCAGGAGCAGAGCAGAGAAATGCTGAAATCCACTGATCACATGTCTGGTAGTACTGGCAGGTATGTTGTTCACAGCCAAACATAAACACAAAAAAAACTAATCAATGCAACAAACAGATACAAAAACAAGATTGAATGTAATGTTCAGAGCTCTACCTTGTTCAGCAAATGCTGGTTCTTCACTAAGATGGTGAGAGCACAAAGGAACCAGCAGTCTCCCAAGGTACCTTGTTTTGCATGCCCCTCGTTGGCATTTTCAGGAAACAGTGTGGGAGTCTGGCAAATCTCCTGCAGAGACAGAAAGATATCTGTTTCACCATTGTCAACAGATAGGACAGGCTTGTTTACGTTATGTGATAAAGGATATAACGACATGTATTGGATGGAACCCAACACTGACTGGAGGTGATATCTGATTGGATAAGGCATAGGACAGAGCCTAACCTGTGGGCGGAGCCAGGTGATGTTTTCCTGGAACTTGGCGATGGGGGTGGAATAGTCTGAAAACAGGGAGGATTCCTCACAAGGAAAGACTGGGTCCTCAAAGAGACCCTCTTCCCCTAGAGCTACAACTGTTGGGAAATTGAAGTGCAAGTTATAAACACTGAAGGAGATTTGATTCAAATTAATGCAATTTTATTGTACTGCAACCTATAACTGCAACATAAACATTAGCAGTAAAGTCTGTTTTTAGATATTTTTTATTAACATTACATGCCCCAAGCTGTTTAATAAAACCATACTAGCACTCACCCCACTCCTGTTCCTCCATTGCATCCCTGCCTGGGAATCACCCAGAATGCACAGCTTTTCCTCTACTCCACAATCAAGAATCTGGGCTTTTCATGACCCTCTATTTCCTAAAAATACAGCATTACAGCAAATGCATAGCTAGTCTGAATGACGCAGTTCAATTCCAGATTCTTTCAAGGCAAAACGGGGAAAAACTTGGCACTGAAATGCCTATTTCAGATTGAAAATGGCTTTGATTTCATCCTTGCTTTATCAATTCCAGACTCTGTTTTATATAACTCAAGATGTTCTATAGACTATCCTACACAATGACCAAGCTACCTAAGATCTTCCCAGATACCTCTCGCACGGGTGACAAACGTCAAACTAAGGAGTGCACATTACTCCACACCTTTGTCCTAACCTGTACGGCTAATGGTCTGGAATCTTTGGGATCCTTTCGGAGATCCTGGAAGTTCCAATACACCCAGACCCTCTTCTGATCATTCTGGTTTCGTGGGCTGCAGCGGGCAGGTTGACCAAGGCCAAACATCGTTGATTGTCGATTTAAACCATTCTGTGCCCACACTGAGCTTCAATGACTATATCCAAATGTGGTTTCCCATACATGGCCATTCATTGTACTTTCACAGGAGACTACAAGGGTAGTGCCAAGCGAAAACAATAGAGAACAAACACAACAATTAATGGCACGCGTTCCAGAAAAAAATTAATTCAATTCTGGTTTACACTTAAAGCCTCATGTGCTAACGTGCCCTGGAAGAGCGCAAGTAGATAGCTAACTGTATACTTGCAGTTCATTGCACAGCTCCTGCATTTATACTATATTAAGCTGCACCGAAGCCTGTTGTGTTTTTAAAAAGATACATGATAGCTAGCAAAGTAGGCATGTTGCTATTAAATGAATAAGAACATGCTACAAAGCTCATTCGAACACTGAAATCACCTCATCTACGCTTATAGTGTAAATACAATAACGAAAACCCAGAAGACAAACGTAAGCGATACATACCTAAATTTATCCTCCTAATTTATCATTGTCAATTTTTCCCGGAAGGACAGTGACAGTGAGAAGGCAGCAGCCCATTCATCCTTCTAGCTTGCTAGTTTAATGGTGCCACCCAGTGGCTGTAGGTTGCTTTACACGAGCCACTTAGTAGAGTGCGGGTGTTACGCCGAAAATCTCCCCCCATTCGCGTGAATGCGCACTCTATCGATTCTCATTGCTGCTACTTGCTTGTTGAGAGGGCTGCTCTTCACTCCGTTAATAGCAGTTTAGCCTACATTTCACTGATCTTCGTAGCAAAAAAAGCTTTATTTTAATTGTGTACATCAAGGCCCCTCCAACTTGCTTAAAATTGTGAATAGAGTGAAATACTTTTTTGCTGCACTCGCTCTAGCAGAACCCTGCGTCTCCTTGCCACATGATTTCATTACGAGATTCATCACACAAATTGTAGATATTCGACGTTAAACCGCTTTAACAACACAGAGAGATGTCACGTCAAAATGCGGAGAACGTCGCTGTCGTTACAACCACAGGGTCCTTTATAGTTCCAGTGATTCCCAGGAGACATTTTAGTGAAATGGTGGTTTTGATAAAGCTTTGAGACTGCTGAATTACTTCCAGAAGAATACGGCGTTTGTGAGATGTAGGCTACATGTAGTGTGTTTGGGTTGGTTATAAACCCTGAACGGCAGAGGGCAGGATCGAAACGTCCTTACAAAACACTGTACTCGCTACCTCTCGGGTTCTAGAGCAGTTTTAACACTCGATTCTGTACGATTCTATAGTGTGCTGTGTAGGATATGTGTTTGATTCTAATGTGTAGGTCTGCGGTGAAATGTGACGATGTTTTGTGTCATGATGTCTATCATAAAACAAGTAGCGCTGTATTCGGCGCTGTTTGGGTGTGGTGAATTCGAGCTGACCAACACGAGCCGTTCAAATAGGAATTGAAGAGGCTATATTTAGCAGTAGCTTGGGGGTTGATGAATACACTTCAAATCTAGGTAGTGTTTTCCGTTTTCTTGCCAGGTAGCGGTATGTCTATTATAAACTACATTAACTACAACTACATGAAACACGTTTTGTGTAAAAAGAAAATAACGTTAATTGGGCAATGCTGTCCTTTGCTTTTTAGTGCAGGCCTCCCTATTTTACACTCTAAATGTTTTCGTGCTCTTTAATTAAAAATGAAACGTCAGTGTATTGCAATTTGTATTGTATTTTAAATTTATAGACTACTTTTCAGCGTTGTTTTAAGTATTAAATATTTTATTACTGACCCTGGGCTTAACTTCCGATGGGAAGTGCTTGGTCGGTTGAAATCATTTTCAGAGCAGCTTCCCCAATAATAAATCCATTTTATTATAAAAATATAAATCTTGAAATTACGCACTTTTCCCGCGAATTCTAAACATTCCATGAAAGATGAAATCAAAGATCATTCTAATATTGTTTTGAACAACAGACACCCAGTCATCATATGTTTGGATAGTTGCCACCATTCAGGCTTCAGTTCTTTTGGTCCTGGGGAAGAAAAAAATGTTTATTCTTATCGTATTTAATGCAGTTCAATAATGTTTGTGTTTCTTCTTAATAATATGTATATTTTTTTCCTGGTGGTATGGGTTAGTAGTTAAATAAAATAAAAAACAAAGTGTGTCTTGTGTTTATCTGGCTAATGGCATTCTTTACCCACTTGCTGCCAGCATCCACACAGACATACCTGTCCTTCATAGTGATAAAACTGTAATAAAAGAGATGGTTATGGAAATCAATCCAACAATCATTCCAAATAATCATTTTAAAATCAATCATAAACATTCTGTCTGAAAACTTTAATTTAGCTTTATCTTTGTACTTTTTAAAGACAAATAGCATAGCTATTTGCTTACATCACTGCCTTAATGTTGCAGATTTTGGATTATGTATTCATTTAGCTTTGCCACAGGGATGGCCTTCTCTGTGTATTTTGTGCAGCATCAATTTCCCAGTGGACCTGCTCAAGACAGACTGTGTCACAGAGACATATTAGGAGACAAGACAAAGTCATGTCATTTTAAAAGTGAAAAAGTTACAATACAAAAACTTTTCTCTAAACATTTTGACTAATGACAGTTCATGTCCTACTTACTAGTTTCACCAATTGTCATCAGTACCAGTATCAGCAGAACAAACAGTGTAGAGAAAGTCACAGCCAATGATGTCATCTTGTCAGATTCAGACTTTTAGGAAGTCAGTACATTTTAATTGAACTCTATCATAAAAAACAGATATCAAGGTGATCTGATGAAATTATCTGACATTATAGTTTAACACTTTCACAGTTGGAAATTCTGCAGTGGTTGAGGTACAAAATGGAAAATTCTGTCTGCATGTAATTGGGGCAAAGGGGAAGTGAGACACGTCGTGTAGTTGGTTGGACAAAACCCCCTTCCACTCTGTCTGCATCAAGCAACTTCACATTAATTCATGTCAGCAAATATTTAAGATGTTTTAGGACACCTCAATTTTTCCAGTTTTTATTGAAATTCATATACTTTAATGTCTTAATGTACTCTGAAATTAAAATAAATAAACAATTTGAGACAAAAGATAAATTGTGGAATTGTTTTGTAGAACAAAATGTAATCTATATTTTAGACTCATCAAAGTAGCTACCCATTGCAGACATAACAGCCAAACATATTTGTGGCATTCTTTCTACAATGGAAATCAAATATTGTTAAGAAAGTTCTTCCCAACACTGTTGCAGAAGTTCTCATAAATGTGTCACACCTGTAGGTTGCCTTGCTTTCACCCTCTACCCAGTTCCTCCCAAACCAGCTCAATGGGGTTTAAGTCTGGAGACTGTGCTGGCCTTTTCATGATTTGAAGCCTACTATCTTGTTCTTTTCTTCTAAGGTAGTTCTGACATAGACTGGAGGCATGTTTTTGGTCACTTTCTTGCTGTAGGATGAACCCCTATTAGGGTGACAATGGTAAATTGCTTTTTTCTTGCCATTATGATAGAAATATACTGCTTCCTGTAGTACAATACTGTCTAAATAAGGCTTATGAGGGTGTAGTAACATAGTCTCTTCCAACACTGCTTTTATACTGACAGAGGGTTTGTAAGTAATCGACAAAAGTTGGGACACCCCTAGGAATTGTTAGTATCATCATTCAAGGCTTAATTTGCTCCCATTGCTGCAGAACAGCAATAAGTTATTAACCCATTACTTGTTCCCAGAAAAAGGCATTTTTGTCTACTCTGAATTGTACTCTTTTTTCAGTTTTTTGTAAATAAACCTTTTTTTTTTTACCTCTGTCAGTTTACCACTTACCTTTTGTTTTATTTCAGGTTATTCACTGGACTCGAACTGCTTAAATTTCAATAAAAACTGAGAAAATGGGGGAGTTCTGAAACCAGACCCTTTATTCAGTACTTTTTAGAAGAGCCTTTGGCAGCGATTACAGCATTGAGTCTTCTTGGGTATGCCTCTACCAGCTTTGCACACCTGGATTTGAGCAATTTCTCACATTCTTCCTTGTAGATTCTCTCATGCTCTGTCAGATTGGATGAGGAGTGATCAGTGAACTGCAATCTTCTGGTCACTCTGCAGAAAATCAGTTGGGTTGACATCCCCTAGGCTGGGCCTATCTAAGGTCATTGACAGATTTGTCCCAAAGCCACTCCAGGGATGTCTTTACTTGGTGCTTTTTTGTTGTTGTCATGCTGAAGGATGAAACTTTGCCCTGGTCTGAGGTCCTGTGGGTTCTGGAACAAGTTTAATTGCATCTGTTCTGTTCATTCCCTCCCAGGAACTTGCAATGCTTTAGCAATTGTTCAATATTAACATATTTACCTAGGGTGTCAATAATTCTGGAGGGCAGTGCAAATGTGTAATATTTTGTTTAGATAATCTATAAGTGTTACATTTTTTATTTCTCAGCTGGCCATCATATTCAGAGGGGTTTCACTGACATGGGGTATACATTGGCACATACATGAAATAGTATGCAACTTTCAGAGACACGTTTTGGCTCTACAGCCCCACATTTACAAAGAGTGGTCACAAATCCTGGAATGTATCTTTTACTTCACCCTCAAACTAGATACATATTTTAGAAAATGATCCTGGTACCATCCTGGTGTAATCTGGTAGTGATAAGAATCAGCTGGACAATGTGTAACTCACTTTGCCATGTAACTCTTACAACATTACAACTTGTTTATTTGATTTACATAGTATGAGAATTTCACTTCAAGAATCCTTTTATGTCTGTGTATATTAAAACAGTTGAGGTGGATGTGAGAGTAAGGGCTTTACCCATCCTATCAACACATTGAGGTTGTTTTCAACTGCTCTGTGAGTGGAGAAGGTCTTTAATTTCATTAAGTCTTTAGTCTCAACGGACATCTGTTCGATGTGCATGAGAGATAGACACGGGTGCCTTCTTTGCTTTCATAACTTATCAATAACTTCAGAGAAAAAGACAAAATAAACCATCTTATATATCTCCATTAATCTTATCTATCTCATCCATCTTATATACAGTGCCTTGCGAAAGTATTCGGCCCCCTTGAACTTTTCGACCTTTTGCCACATTTCAGGCTTCAAACATAAAGATATAAAACTGTAATTTTTTGTGAAGAATCAACAACAAGTGGGACACAATTATGAAGTGGAACAAAATTTATTGGATATTTCATGATTGTGTCCTACTTGTTGTTGATTCTTCACAAAAAATTACAGTTTTATATCTTTATGTTTGAAGCCTGAAATGTGGCAAAAG
>JACXGI010000449.1:0-29898 GCA_016801175.1 Esox masquinongy
ATTTTCTGAGATACTGAATTTGGGGTTTTCATTAGTTGTCAGTTATAATCATCAAAATTAAAAGAAATAAACACTTGAAATATATCAGTCTGTGTGGAATGAATGTATACATTATACAAGTTTCACTTTTTGAATGGAATTACTGAAATAAATCAACTTTTTGATGATATTCTAATTTTATGACCAGCACCTGTAGATATCAAACTTAGGCCCAATCCCAATGTCCACACTCACAGACTCACAGACTGTGAAGCGCGTTCTCGCTAAATCTTTGAGGGCTTAGGGTTGTCCCACTGTCAAATCGTCAAGTGCGCAAGGGCTCTCTTGCAGACATTTTGAGCCCTTTATGCACCCTTTTCGTAAGTCCGCATTTCTGCTGACTTTGCCTGAGGGAATTGCCCACAGTTCATAGCGTTGTGATGTGAAACATGGGGGATACCAGGGGAAGCCCGGAAACAAAAGAAAAATCCCGGAAAACCCGCCTTATAAAAGAAAGAAAAACCGTAAACTACGTTACATTAACAAGGATATAAGATGGCACATAGAACAGATGAAATCAGAGGAATGCAATCACCTTATTACACACCTAGTTTATTCAAATATTCATTTTAGTTTTTGCTTAACAATGCTGTTTTGACCAAAAATAGTACATTGATTATTGACAAATAAAGATTATTATTGACAGTTAGATCAGGCAGTCGGTCTAAGTGCCTTGGCCGCGAAGAAAGTAAAAAACTTAAAATTAAAAGTCCCAAACACACAATAGTGTGCAACATGTTTCAACGTCGTCAAGGTAACGTGATGAAATTGCAAAGTGCTGTCCCATTACTATTTATAGCATTTTGAGCCCTAGCAGCCTCGTGCACTCAATCACTTACCAGGTGACGTCAGTTAAATCTTTGAGTGTTCAGGGCTTAGGGTTTAGGGAGGACATTGGGATTGGGTCTAAGCCCACCTTTGCCGCTCGGCCTGTATAGCTAGCTAACAAGAATGTAAACTGTTCGATAACTTATTTTTCAAATCTGCTAGCTGGCTAACTACTTACAGTAGTAATGTTAGCTTACAAATAGCTAAGTTAGCCAGCACTGTACATTTGTTACGTTACGTTTTTAGCTGGCTATATGTTAAATTGTATGAATATCCAGAATATCCCCAAAAGGGCAATACTGCTAGCTATAGGTATGCTAGATAATCATTTTGGGGGAAAATATAATATGTTTATTTGCTTACCTTCAATGACTTACTGCCAGCCAGGAGAAGAACTGGTGAACTGAGAAAAAAAAAGATTTGACTTGACGAGTCATTTATTGTCAATACAAATTGACATAGACTACAGGTCTATACAAACTCAGAGTTTGTGACTGGTCAATAAACCCGTCCTTCGAGTGCCGGTTGAAATGAAATTGAGTTATTCCTAAAATACCTGGAAAAATGTACTTTATTTAGAAAAGGTCAATAAAACAGCTTTGAAAATAAACCAACTGCTTTTCTTCCCGCAAATGCTAGTCAGAGTTTTCTGGTTCTATAAAGGGATGCACGTTTTTATTTTTGCCCTAGTATTTACAAACTTGATTAAAATTGTCCCCTACTTACACACTTGACTAATGTAAAAATCTAATAATCAGAAACAAAAAAGAGTCAGATTGGGAAACACTGTGCTAGGCCTACTGCATTCTTACTAAAAAGAAAGTTAGTAAAACCATATAGGGTTCTTTGATTTGTCCTCTAAATGGAATATTGTTTAAATCACTCTTTTTAGACGGTTCAAAATATACTTCTTCAAAAAAAAAAACCTGTATATGGTTCTAACTAGAACACTACATTAAGGGTTTTTCCAAGAACCATTTTATAATCTAAATTAACTTCTGCATTAACTTCATTAAGATCAGGAGCATGGTCATTGCACTGTACCCACTTGAACCAAATATTTTGAAATCATCCAGTTTTCCCTACCAAGTAGGCCATGTTCCCTGTTTCACATAAAAAAGGTAGCCTACATTATATAAAATGTATATAAATATATAAAATAGGAATTATATTATATTAATGATATTATATACTATAATAATAATTTTTAAATTAAAGTATATTCATTTTTATTTAAAAAAACATCAGCTTTTATATCTGGAAATCTAGAACCGTGAAAGGTGTTCACTGTTTTGCTGATTGTTCCCGGTTATTAATAGGTACAGACCAGATTTAGCAAACAAAGCTGTCTGAATTTTGGGTGTGTAGGGTTCATGTTAGCTTTTTGTCACATGAGAAGTATCATTACCATAATCATACAAACTAGATATGCCTATCACCTAGCTGTACATAGCCTTATGTTAGTCGTCAGTCACATAGAGGATGTATTATGTTGATCACTGATCACAATGAGGATGTCATGTCATACTCCTAAAATCTACTAGTGCTCTGGCATCCTATTCATTAAAAACAAAGCATTGGGGAAGGTGATAAATTACAGTTTATGAAAATGTCATGATAGTATTATGACCATCCTGTGCCACTTTCCTTGAACTGACGCAATACAGTATCTGACAATACAAAAGATGCATTAATACCACAATCATTGGAACCAGATAGACCTATCACCTGGCTGTACATGCGCTTATGTTGGTTATTAGTCACAAAGAGGATGTCATGTCCTGCTCCTGAAATCTACTGCTGGCATCAGACTCATGAGAAACGTTGCATTGGGGAAGATCAGGCATAATTATATTGATATACATCATTTATGAAATGTAATATAAAATATTGTTTATAAGAAGATTGGTGTTACAGAATGGTTTGTTATGTTTTGATAGACTTGCGTAGGTGTCATAAACAGTCATAAAAAATGCAATATATGTCATAATATTTCAAAATATAGGTGTCATTACAGTGTCATGACCATGTTATGACAGGATATGTCAGCTGACATGACACATTATGACATGGTTATGACAGAGTTATGACCATGTTATGACGCTACACTTCAAGTGAAGTGTTACCAAAAATCCTCCTGGTCACTCCTAACTATCTAACACTACATTGAAATTATGTTTAAAAAAAAGGATAATGGACCTATATACACTGCTCAAAAAAACTAAGGGAACACTTAAATCACACATCGGGTCTCAATGAATTAAATATATTAAAGATCAAAGTCTTTACTGTACATTGTGTAATTTGTTCAGAACAAAATGAAGTACCAACGGTCAATGGAAACCAAAATCACCAACCAATTGAGGACTGGATTCAAACTCACATCGAACATCAAAGTAAACAATTGAAATCACAACCTTTTCCAACTTGCGTGAATTTCATCACAGCAACTCATAATGTGACTCAGTAGTGTGTATGGACCCACGTGCCTGTATGCACTCCCGACAACATCTGGGAATGCTGCTGATGAAACAGCGGATGGTGTCCTGGGGGATCTCCTCCAAGACCTGGATTAGGGCATCAGTGAGCTCCTGAACAGTCTGTGGCGCTACTTGGTGGCATCGGATGCACCAGTACATAATGACCCAGAGGTTGTCATTTGGATTCAGATCTGGGGAACGTGAGGGCCAGCCAATGGCCTCAATGCCTTTGTCATCCAGGAACTGCCTACTCCAGGGGTGTCAAAACGGTTCCATGGAGGGCCGAGTGTCTGCGGGTTTTCGCTCTCACCTTGTACTTGATTGATTAATTAGGTCACTAATTGGTTAGTTTCTACCCTCACCTGGTTGTTTAGGTTTGAACTAGGAACGAATTTATAGGAAAAAACAAAAACCTGCAGACACTCGGCCCTCTGTGGAACCATTTAGACACCCCTGGCTTACACACTCTGGCCTCATGAGGCCAGGCATTGTCCTGCACCAGGAGGAACCCAGGGCCCACTGCACCAGCATAAGGTCTGACCACGTGACTTCATGCCGGTACTTAACAGCAGTCAGGGTACGGTTGGCTAGCACATGGAGATCTGTGCGACCCTCCAAGGATATGCCTCTCCAGACCGTCACTGACCCACTGCCAAACCGGATGATGTTGCAGGCAGCATAATGTTCACCACAGCGTCTCCAGACTCTTTCACGTCTGTCACATGTGCTCAGTGTGAACCTGCTCTCATGTTTGAAGAGAAGCCATGCATATCGTGTGTTTCCGACAAAAGCCGATAAGACAGGGTTGTTTTTCAAGGGATAGAACAAATACTGAAAACATGCTCTTAACAGCCATGGTAAGTCCCTACAGCATGTAGTGTGTTGCTTCTGCGTGCTCTGAAGGAATGATGTGGCGCGTAGCCAAATTGAAAAACGAATTGCGACCGCCTACCATGTGAAGAGAGAGAAACCATTCACGCACTATATCCATGATGTCGAGATTCAAGAAATGAACGGCGTGGACCTGGGCACAAAGTACCATGCGAACATGGCTTGTCGACGATAAATTATATGTTAACTGCGCCTACATAAGCACTTACTAGTATTGCACCCAAGAAGCCCGCAAACCAACTAGTGCAAAAAATATCTCTTAACAAACTCAAGATAATGCAATCAAAGTAAACATAGCATCATGAATTTTTCCTACTTTTCAAAAACAGCTAATATAATGTACTTTCTGAAACAGATACACAAACATGGATTTATATAAGTATAGCTATACTTCTCAGATATTCATATCTGAAATAAATTACTAAAAAGTACCAAACTCAAGATACCAAAAACTCAAGAAAGGAGTTTCTGCTAATTTTACACAAACATGGGTGTCAGCCTTCAAAGACATTTCATACTTTATAAACATATGATTGTTCAAAGTTTGCTAAACCAAGGTACCGGCCAAAATTTAGTTTGAACTATAAAGCTATTACATTTCAAATAAAATACAAGTATCTTCATGAAAAGATGGTAATGAGATTTATAGTAATTATTAATTTTGATACTATTTAGTAAAAATAATGTGTGTCGCATCATATTAATGTAAACAGCAATTGCTTACATCAGCTCTCATGTCTCACAGCACATGCAAAATTGTTTTATAAATCAGTATTCTGATGATTTACATACAATCATTTAATTCAGTTCATGTCAGTAACAATTTAGTCCAGGCCAGTAGATTTCAGGTCAGTGAGAAAAAAGTTAACGTTGGACCATGCACTCGGAAAGAAATTCACACAAGCACTTGCTTGTGTGCACAGACACAGACATGCATAAATGACATTCAGAATGCATTGACATAAAATGTAATGGCTAAAACCACATATTAGTACATACAAAATGCGTCAGACAACAAGTTGTACCTACATATAAACCAATTAATTAATCATTCTGGCATGGTGGCCAGGCAGGAGGTTGTAGTTTACCATTTAGATTGTTTGCAGCCTCCTTGTTCATTCTGTGTTAAAACTTATCAAAAGTTACTGAATCCAGTCTCCTTCTTGGCAACATTTACTTGTCAGGTCTATGTCAAATGCCAGCTGGACAAGCAGCTTTTTGTTTTTATCAAACACATTAAGCCTTTGCTCACTGAATAGGCTACATTCTTTAAGATGGTATTGTAAAAGATGTGCTCATTGTAGGAATATGCAAGCCACAATAAACTATTTGGCCATTTTAGTCAGATTCAGCAATAGCATTTCACAAATTGTTTGGCCTTAGATCCATCACATGTAGTCTCTTTTCTTACATATCAAAACTTGGCCAAATAGCCACCACCAAAACAGAGTTAGCTGGTAGGCAATGTAGTAGTCTATTCTCAGCTGTTACTGTCTCAGCATGTGTTCTTTTGTGGCGGGATCAGTACTGTGTACCTTGCTCAGTGCCAATGTGGATTGCTTTTTAATGATATTATGCTCTTGATATTGTTAGGGTTTCAGCAGTTCACTGGTGAAACCCTAACAAAGGCTCTCTTGAGCCTTAAAAAATACAGACTTCAATCCTTTTGATAGGTAAACACTATTTCAATCCATAAATACTTTTTAAACAGCTAGCATGCATACCACATTTTCTTCAGGAAATGTACTTCTCTGGTTATTATTATTATTAGTGTTTCAGCAGTTTACTGGTGTAACCCTATTTTTTTGTTACCATAGGTTATTATTATTAGTGTTTCAGCAGTTCACTGGTGAAACACTATTGTTATTGTTACCATTGGTTATTATTAGTGTTTCTGCAGTTCACTTTTTGTTACCGTTGGTTATTATTTTATTATTATTATTATTACGGCATTTTTCTGCCCTTTTTGCACATTCCTGTGAGATAAAATTTCCCTAAAAGGCCTATCTTTGCATGCTAATACAGGACCAAGGGACACAATTTCTGGTGCAATGGTATACAAATCGGACATATGGTGCCGCTGTTATAAGCCGCCGAAGAGGCCAAATTTGCAAGCTCACTACGCCCACACCATGTGACCTAAAGTCATGAAACTTGTTCCATATGTCCATCTCCTCACAATGAACATTTTTGCCATTGAGACCCATAAAGTCCGCCATATTGGATTTTCCATAATTTTAGATCTTGTGAAAAATGCTTGAAATTATACTCCTATAACACCAAATGTCCGATCTTCACGTCCTTTGATGGCTTCTATAGACCATGCTCTGTAAAAGATGCATAACCTGAGCCAGTAAGTCAAAAAATGTGGCCGCTATTGACCAATAAACCTTCAAATAGGCACGGGTAAGCATATTATTGAGAAACTGTTAATCATATTATAATCTAACTTGGTACACTTGTTTAAAACCTTGTCAGGACATACAGTTTACAAGCATTTGCCGATTGACCACAAGGGGGCGATGTTGAACCAGACAACTTCGCAAGCTCACACCACTCACTCCGTTTGATGTAGAGAGAAAGAAAATGGTAGATAAAGCCATTTCCTCAAAAAATGGTAGATAAATCAATTTCCTAAGGAACCTATTTGCCATTGGAAGTAATTAGGTACACCTTGATGTATTTTCAGCCATTTTGAATATGGGAAAAACACTTCAATAGCTACTCCTATAGCACCAAATGTGAGATCTTCACATATTATGATATTAGACGTGTATAGACCAAGGTCTGTAAAAGACACATAAGCCAAGACAGTATGTCAAAAAATGTGGCCACTATTGAACAATGAACCATCAAGTGGGTGTGGTTTTGAACATATATGCACACTACTACCACAAGGATAATGGCATTAAAATTCTACTAGGTGTATTTGTTGACAAAGATGATATGACATAAATGACTGCATGCAATATTATGTCAACCACAAGGGGGCGATTGAGGTTTTTTTACATTTGCAAGCTCACCACGCTCACCCCATTTGAGTTAGAGCCCTGAGAAGAGGCAGATTAGTCCACCTCCTCACGAGGAACATAATTGTCATTAGGACCCATTAGCTCAGCCCTTGTGGTTTTAAGGCCATTTTGAATATGTGAAAAATGCTTCATAATCTACTTCTATAGCATGGAATGTCCTAAATCCACTTACATTGACATTTGGCATCTTTTGACCCAGGCCCGGCGCCACGAGGGGGCAAATGGGAGCATTGCCCCTCCAGATAAAATCTGTGCCCCCTCAGTTTTGTTTCCCCATAAACACTGCAAATGGTATATGAATTAGATATGTCTAATTTATAGGAAACCTATCTTTACCATTATCTGACATTACAATACATCTCATATGAATTGACAGCAAATTTACAAGAACATGTTATTCTGCACTAACTGCATGAGCTGAGGCAGAAAATGCTGCAAAACAATAGTCCAGGATGTGCCCTTGGCTGATGGCCCTGGAAGTGATGACGGAGAAATTGCAGAGTGGCTTACTACTATGAGAGTTAGTATTCTTGATGACTGCATGATGAGTCATTAGTTGATATGCTCAGCTGATGCTCTCACTTCCTTTGTACAGCAGTGTTTCCACATTGACTGAAAGCAATAGTTCAGTGTCCACAGTTACTCACTCAAGTGTATTTCTTTATTTTTCATAATTTCCGTATTGTAGAATAATAGTGAAGACATAGAAATATTGAAATAACACATGGAATCACGTAGTTACCAAAACAAGTGTTAAACTGCTCAAAATATATTTGTTTAAAATAGCCACCATTTGCCTTGATGACAGCATTGCAATCTTTCTGCATTCTCAACAAGCTTTATGAGGTAAACACCCAGAATGCATTTTAATTAAAAGGTGTGAAGGTTAGGAGTTAATTTGTTGAATAATTTTCTTTTGTATAGAGTTTGAGGCAATCATTTGTTTTGGAAATCTATATTATGGCAATAACAGCTGAAAATGCAAAGAGAAACTACAGTAAATCAACACTTTTAGACATGAAGGTCAGTCAATCTGGAAGATTTCCAGAACTTTCTTCCATTGCAGTAACAAGTACTATTATTAAACTGTCTTTCATGAGGACCGCCACAGGAAAATTAGACCCAGAGTTACCTCTGCTGCAGAGGATAAGTTCAGTAGAGTTAGCAGTCTCAGAATTTGGCAATTAACTGCACCCTGATTGCAGGCCAATTAAATGCTTCACAGCGGTCAAGTAAAAGACACATCTCAACATTAACTGTTCAGAGGAGACGGTGTGAATCAAGCTATTTGAACAAAAACGAGAGTGGTGCTGCAGCATCACATATCCTGGCCTCTACAATCACCAGACCTCAATCTAATTGAGATGTTTTGGGATGATTTGGACCGCATTCCAGGTGACTAACTTATAAAGCCGGTAGAAACATTGCCAAGAGTGTGCAAAGCTGTCATTAAGGCAAAGGGTTGCTACTTTGAAGAATCTAAAATATAAATGTATTTTGATTTGTTTAACACTACTACTACATGATTCCATACATGATTTTTGTTTTGATGTCTTCACTATTATTCTAGACTGTGGAAAATAGTAAATCTGAAGAAATACCCTTGAATGAGTAGGTGTGTACAGATGTTTGCTAGTACTGTACATTTGTTGTCCCAATTACTTCTTGACTGGCTACTGTTTTTGTTTCAGTATTTTCACCGGTCGGGGGGACAAATCAATTGAGCTTAGCCGATAGTGTTATTCCTTAGCCCACAGCTCATTAATGATGTATCTTGTCATATGGTGCATAGAGTTAAAATCAGAAGTTTACATACACCGTAGCCAAATACATTTAATTCACAATTGTTGACATTTAAGCAGCAATTTAATCCTAGTAAAAATTCCTTGTGTTTGGTCAGTTAGATCATTTTATTTTTAGAATGTGAAATGTCCGAATTATAGTAGAGAGAATTATTTATTTCAGCTTTTATTTCTTTCATCACATTCCCACAGCTTACATACACTCTATTATTTGGTGGCGTTGCCTTTAAATTGTTTGACTTGGGTCGAATGTGTCAGGTAGCCTTCCACAAGCTTCCCAACATAACTTGGGTGATCCTAGGACATGTGTCCTAGATTCATGAAACTTGTTCCCTAAGTCTTAACTCCTCACAAGAAACATTTTTGCCAATGGGACTCAAAGTCCACCATATTATAGTTTCTGCCAATTTGGATATGTGAAAAACACTTAAAAGAAAACTCCTATAGCACCAAATGTCTGAACTTCACATACTTTGATATTTTTTTTCTATAGACCATGGTCTGTAAAAGATGTAGAAGTAGAGCCTGTATGTGAAAAAATGTGGTCGCTATTGACCAATAAACTTTCAACTGGGTGTGGTTTTGTACATAAAAGCAAATTTTTGAGCAACCGTTAATCGTGTCATAATCCAACTAGGTACACATGTTCAGAACCTTCACAGGACATATGGTGTGCAAGCATTTTCTGATTGACCTCAAGGGGGCGATGTTGAGCCAGACAACTTCGCAAGCTCACGCCACTCGCTCCGTTTGACATAGAGAGAAAATAATTGTGGATAAGTCAATTTCCTCACAAGGAACATATTTGCTATTGGAACCCATTAGCTCCGCCGTGATGGACTTTCGGCCATTTTGAATATGTGAAAAATGCTTGAAAAGCTACTCCTATAGCAGCAAATGTCCGATCTTCACATATTAAGATATTTGGCATCTATAGACCAAGATCTGTAAAAGATGTGTAAGCTAAACCAGTATGTCAAAAGATTGACATATAAATCTTCTATTTATTGACCAATAAAAATATATAAATCTATTGACCAATAAATCTTCCAGTGGGCATGGTTTGGCACTTATAAGCATATTAATGAAACATCATTGATCGTATTATAATAACACTTACTACGCATGTTCAGAACCATGAAAGGACATACCGTATGCAAGCATTTTCCGATTGACCACACAGGGGCAAGATTTAGCCAGACATTTTTAGAAGCTCACGCCACTCACTCCATGTGACATAGAGACTGAAAAAATGGTGGATAACTCCATGTCCTAGTAGGGAACATTTTTGCCATTGAGACCCATTACCTCCGCCTTGATTGATTTTCGGCCATTTTGAATGTGATAAACGCTTCAAAAGCTACTCCTATAGAAGACTGTCCGATCTTTACATGACAAGATATTGGTTATCTATGGACCAAGGTCATTTATAAATGCATACCCCATAACAGTACAAATAACAACATGTCCGCTATTGACCAATCAATCTTCAGGCTTGTGTGGTTTTACACAAATATGCATATAAATCAGACACAGTTGATCATATGATAAAATCATTTGATGTGCATGTCCACAACACTATGACGATGTAACATATACATGTAAATTCAGTATGACCAGAAGGTGGCGCCATAACGGCTAGATGGCGTTATCTCTATATCTGTAACTTTCAGTGTGATTTACATTTGGCACACATAATCAGGGTAATGAACTAGCTAATGTATGAACAATGGCTCACTTTGGCCACATAGGGGCACCATTGGACAAGAAACATCTATCATGCTTTATTTCGAGAATCAATGAATAGATGGCACACATGGATCTCTCAATGCAAAAGTGCTGAAACACGCTCAGTGCTGCTTGCAGCTCTAATTAGGGTTTCAGCAATTTACTGGTGAAACCCTATTGTGTTTGTTCCAGTTCATTATTATTAGGGTTTCAGCAGTTCACTGGTGAAATCCTATTGTGTTTGTTCCGGTTCATTATTATTATTAGGGTTTCAGCAGTTCACTGGTGAAACCCTATTGTGTTTGTTCCGGTTCATTATTAGGTGTGCTTGCCAAAGGCAAAGCACAACTATAGGTTTTTCCCATACTTCTTCTTCTTATTATTATTATTATTATGTGTGCTTGTCAAAGGCAAAGCACAACTATAGGTTTCTCCCATACTACTTCTTATTATTATTATTAGGTGTGCTTGCCAAAGTCAAAGCACAACTATAGGTTTCTCCCATACTTCTTCTTATTATTATTATTATTCCTCCAGCTCTACAGCCTAAACAGTAAAAGCTATAAACATGAAACCAACTCCAAAACGTCCCACATGCTTAAACTCGGGTTGCTTGAGTAGATCTTTGTGATAGCTATTATACTTTTTAAACAATATCAATACTTAAATGAGCCACCAATGTATTTCAATGGGAAAAAGATGTTCAGTCTGGCCCAACTCGAGTTGCTTGTATTCAGATTTTTGATACTATGTTTACTTTTGTAATAATAAACATTCCAATCTTGCATAAATTAACATGTGTTTCAATGAGAGCCAAAGTAATACAGAGGTTTCAATTCAAAATGTTCATGCTTTAGGGCCAATCAACTTTTGATAACAACTTTAAAGGATTGAGGCTATCCTAAATAAGAATTATATTACATGTTTATAAACAATTTTTAGGCTGTATCTTTTGAGCTACAGAAAAAAGACTCACTCTCATTCAAAAGTTTACATTATCCCGAGTTCATATAATGAAACCTTTATTGGTTTTACGTATGCTAATTAGCGTATTTACTGTTAATTAACTATTAGGCTGTATCTTTTGAACCGTTTGAGCTACAGACACAAAACAGACTTTGTTTCACACGTTTAGGCTATACCCACTGCAATTTATGAAAGGGTACTTGATGTTACATATGCTAATTAGCGCTAATTTGCATAATTACTGTTGATGAACTATTAGGCTGTATCTTTTGAACCGTTCGTGCTATAGACAAAAAAACAACTTTGTTTCACACGTTTAAGCTACCCCACTGCAAATTAAGAAACAGTTATCGATTTTACATATGCTAATTAGCGTAATTAGCATGAATTAGCAATTAGGCTGAATTTTTTGAACCGTTTGAGCTACAGACATGAAACCAATTTTGTTTCACACGTTTAGGATATCCCTACTGCAAACTATGTAATGGTAATTGATTTTACAAATGCTAATTAGCATCATTACCATTAATTAACTGTTAGGTTGTATCTTTTAAACCGTTCGAGCTACAGCCATGGAAAACCAACTTTGTGACACCAGTTTAGGCTACCCCTACTTCAAATATGGAAATGTTTATAGATTTTACATATGCTAATTTGCAGAATTAGAATTAACTAGCAATTGGGCTGTATCTTTCGAACCGTTCGTGCTATAGACAAAAAAGCAAGTTTGTTTCCCATGTTTAAGCTACCCCACTGCAAATTAAGAAACAGTTATCGTTATTAGCATGAATTAGCAATTAGGCTGAATTTTTTTAACCGTTTGAGCTACAGACATGAAACCAACTTTGCTTAACTAGTTTAGCTATCCCCTGTTCATAAAATGAATGTTAATTTATTTTATGTATGCAATTTGCGTAATTAGCATAAATTCACTATTAGGCTGTTTCTGTTGAACGGTTTGTGCTATAGAAACAAAACCAACTTTGTTTCACACGTTTAAGATACCACACTGCAAATTAAGAAACGGTTATTGAGTTAACGTATGCTAATTAGCGTAATTAGCATGAATTAGGAATTAGGCTGTATTTTTTTAACCGTTCAAGCCACAGACATGAAACCAACTTTGTTTCACACGTTTAGGCTATCCCCGCTGCAAACTATGAAACGGTAATTGATTTTACAAATGCTAATTAGCGTAATTTACGTTTATTAACTGTTAGGATGTACCTTTTAAACCGTTCGAGCTACAGCCACGAAACCAACTTTGTTACACCAGTTTAGGCTATCCCTACTTCAAATTTGGAAAAGTAGATCGATTTTACATATGCTTATTTGCGTAATTTCTGTTAATTAACTGTTAGGCTGTATCTTTTGAACCGCTCGAGCTACAGACATGAAACCAACTTTGCTTCACCAGTTTAGCTATCCCAGTTCATATAATTACATGATAATTTATTTTACGTATGCAATTTGCGTAATTAGCAATAATTATCTTTTAGGCTGTTTCTGTTGAACCGTTCATGCTACAGACACGAAACCAACTTTGTTTTACATGTTTAAGCTATCCCTAGTGCAAATTAAGAAACGGTGATGGATTTTACGTATGCTAATTTGCGTATTTACTGTTAATTTACTATTAGGCTGTATCTTTTGAACCGTTCAAGCTACAGACACGAAAGTAACTTTGTTTCACACATTCAGGCTATACCTACTGAAATTTATGAAATGGTACTTGGTTGTACATATGCAAATGTGCGTAATTAGCATAAATTAACTATTACGCTGTATCTTTTGAACCGTTTGAGCTACAGACATGAAACCAACGTTGTTTCACAGGTTTAGGCTACAGCCTAAACGGTAAAAGCTATAAACACGAAACCAACTCCAAAACATCACACATGCTCGACCTCGGGTTGCTTGAGCAGATCTTTTTGATAGCTGTTATACTTTTTAAACTATATCAATATGTAAATGAGCATGTGTTTCAATGAGAGCCAAAGTAATACAGAGGTTTCGATTCAAAATGTTTATGCTTTAGGGCCAAACAACCTTTGATAACAACTTTAAAGGTTTGAGGCTATCCTAAATAAGAATTCTATTACATGTTTATAAACAATTGACTGTATAATTTCTAATTTACATTGTTAGGATATAACTGAGAATGACTCTTGAACCGTTCATGCTACAGACACGAAACAAACTTTGTTTCACACGTTTATGCTATACCCACTGCAATTTATGAAAGGTTACTTGATTTTACGTATATGATAATTAGCGCTAATTAGCATAGTTAGTGTTGATTAACTATTAGGCTGTATCTTTTGAACCGTTCGTGCTACAGCCATTGCAAATTAACAAATGGTTAGCGATTTTACATATGCTAATTAGCGTTATTAGATAATATTAACTACTAGGCTGTATATTTTGAACCGTTCGAGCTACAGACACGAAACGAACTTTGTTTCACACGTTTAGCCTATGCGCAGTTTATATGATGAAACGTTTATTGATTTTACATATGCTAATTAGCATAATTAACTTGAATTAGCAATTACTCTGTATTTTTTGAACCGTTCAAGATACAGACATGAAACCAACTTCGTTTCTTCCCCACTGCAAATTATGAAATGGTAATTGATTTTGCATATGCTTATTTGTTTAATTACAGTTAATTTAGTATTAGGCTGTATCTTTTAAACCGTTCGAGCTACAGACACCAAACCAACTTTTTTACACCAGTTTAGGCGATCCCTACTTCAAATTTGGAAACGTTTATCGATTTAACATATGCTAGTGATTAGCATAAATTAGCAATTAGGCTGTATTTTATGAACCGCTCAAACAAAAGACATGAAACCAACTTTGCTTCACTAGTTCAGCTATCCCCTGTTCATAAAATGAATGTTAATTTATTTTACGTATGCAATTTGCGTAATTAACATTCATTAGCTATTAGGTTGTTTCTGTTGAACGGTTTGTGCTACAAACACGAAACCAACTTTGTTTCACATGTTTAAGCTATCCCAACTGGAAATTAAGAAACGGTTATCGATTTTACATGTGCTAATTAGCGTAATTCGTTATTATTAACTACTAGGTTGTATACTTTGAACCATTCAAGCTACAGACTCGAGATCTGTCATTGGTAACACTTTTATTAGCTTTAACTATGTCATATATGCTAATTTATGCTAATTACCCTCACCAACAATATCTCTTGAGCCTTAAAAATTACAGACTCCAAACCTTTCGATAGGTAAACACTATTTCAAACCATAAATACTTTTTAAACAGTTAGCAACCACACCACATTTTCTTCAGGAAATGTACTTGTTTAGTTATTAGGGTTTCAGCAGTTCACTGGTGAAACCCTATTGTGTTTGTTCCGGTTCATTATTAGGGTTTCAGCAGTTCACTGGTGAAACCCTATTGTGTTTGTTCCGGTTCATTATTATTAGGGTTTCAACAGTTCACTGGTGTTTTTTGCAAATTCCCGTGAGATAAAATGGCTTTAAGGTACCCACATTTTTATGGTAGTAAAGGGCCAAGGGCCGGAACTTCTGGTGCAATGGCATGCATGTCGGCCTCATGGTGGCGCTGTCACAACCCTCCAAATTTGCACTTTTTGCAAGCTCACCACGCCCACCCCTTGTGACCTAGAGTCTTGAAAATTGGTACATAGATGTATCTCCTCATGATGAAAATTTTTGCCATTGGGACCCATAAAGTCCGCCATGATGGCTTTTCCACCATTTTAGATTTTTTGAAAAACACTAAAAAAATAACTCCCCTGGCAGCAAATGTCCGATCTTCACGTACTTTGGTATTTGGCATCTAGGGACCAAGGTCCTCAAAAGTTTAATCAGCCAGGCCAGTATGTAAAAAAACATGGATGCTATTGACCAATGAACATGTCTGGGGTGTGATTTTGCACATTTATCGACACATCTCCTACACGGATAATTGTATAATAAATCTACTTGGTACGTATGTTGACAAGGACCATATGGAAAAAATGACTGCAAGGATTTTTTTTATCAACCACACGGTAGCACTATTGAGGTTTTTCACATTAGCAAGTTCTCCATACCCCGTTTGAATTAAAGCCTTGAAAAGAGGTAGATAAGCCCACCTCCTCACAAGGAACATATTTGCCATTGGGACTCATTAAGTCAGTTGCAATAGTTTTTTGGAAGTTCTGAATTTTCGAAAAACGCTTTAAACGCTACTTCTATAGCATCAAATGACAGATTTAAACCTTTTCGCAAGTAAGTATTAAAATATCACTGAAGGCCCCTCAGCGTGATTTCTTAATGCACATTTTTTGCGCTGACTATTCCAGTATTGTATATTGTGACACAACAAACATTGACACCACAGCGGCCCATAAACACCATGTTGTTAATTAGATATGGAGCAGTATTCTGATTTTGACTGGTTAAAATTATATTTTCAAACTGTTAAGGGCAGTAGTACTGTTAAAGAGTTTAATTATTGAGTAATTATTGAGCATACTGAATAATTATTGAGCAACCTTCTAAAATGTGTTATTTACTTGAGTATCACTCCACTTGTTGTATCAATAAAACATCTGCTATCAGACAATGGTTTGTGTGTTAATAATGCCTTTATTTACGTGAGTATTCCCAATTTCACTAAAGATTGTGAAAAATAATGAATTCCGATTCTTGCATATTTAGTAATGGACAAATACGATCAGTGAAAAACACCTTTATGAACGTTACATTGAGCTTGTTTGGTTAATTAGTGTCTATGGGCACAGCCATTTTTGTATACATTGCATTGGATTCTGGGACCAATAATAATATTAAATTATTATTTTTTTAATTTAATATATATGTTCATTAATGCTATATGTATTTTGTAAAAGTTCGTTCTCGTCAGTCCATTGACCTAA
Source organism: Esox masquinongy (assembly GCA_016801175.1). NCBI lineage: Eukaryota > Metazoa > Chordata > Actinopteri > Esociformes > Esocidae > Esox > Esox masquinongy. The sequence continues at coordinate 16,685 of JACXGI010000449.1, forward strand.
TTTCACTTCTATTCTCTCTCTCAGTTGCGCTCTTTCCAGTGCAGCTCAGATAAATCAGAGCTTTTATCTAATCAGATTTTCCACATGTGCTGTCTCCGGGTGAAAGTCTACCCTCAAGCCTATAGAATTTCAAGTGATTCCCTTCTGCTCTTGAAGCAAATGGGGAGGATGTGGTTGATTGTCATATTCTTCAACCAATCAGGTTTCGAGTTTGCCGTGTTGAGCATTTTCTTTGACACATAGCAGCCTTCTAGCTTGACAGTCACCTACGTGTGCATTTTTCAGGTAGTGTGATTGGAGAGCCAGCTGCCTAACTGAGGTAAACGTAGTTACGACATAATGTAGGAACATCTAAGATTTATTTTAACTTTCTTCGTGATGTTTCGATTTTTAGAGCTTTTTAGTGCTTTCCTTTAGATTTAGATTTAGAGCTTTTAGTGTTTTCCTTTAGATTTTTTGTTTAGATTTTTACTTAGCCCTGTTGTTTTTTTAAAGCACCGTGGAGGAGAAGAAATGTATTAGGTGGCGGATTTACTGGCAAAGCCTTTTTTGAGAAAAGCTGGAAATTTTAGGAAGGGTCGACCAACCCTCCCAGCTAGCAGCCCTTCGGGGAAAGGATTTGTGTGGCACTTTCAATCGATCAACTACGAAAAGTCTTACGGTGTCGAAGGAACATTGTTGTAGAGAGTACATTCTTGTTTCTTTGGTACCTGCAATGTCATTGATTTGGGCTTTGCGATGTCTATTTGTGTTGCATTGTCCGATCATATTGCATAATGGTACTGTACATCCTTGATGGTTTCATTCACCATGTATTCATATTTCTGTTATTTGTGTTTTGTAAGCCTCTTGTTAAATCACTTTATTCCACTATCACTATGAATATAGGGTGGTTACGTCGAATGACAATACCTTATAGGCCAAATGTTATGGCGAGGTTATTCGAATTATGTAGCAATTATTTTGCCATTATATAGCCTTAGGCAGCCATGCATGCTAAAATTATTAGCATTCCGTCCATCGTGCTGAAGTTATTAATCATTATGTGTAAGTAGGATAGACATGCCTGTCCAACATGCTTGTTCTGGTTACGGGCCTGTATCTACTCGACAGGTAAGCAGGTTAATAAGGACTGTAACCAGCTAATAGTTCGTTTTAACCAGCACAGTAGTAAATAATTGTCGCTGCCATTTAGATGACTTTCAAGAGGGGATGATTACTTTGTCATTTAAATTACGCTATATGGGCTTAGAAAATACATTGACACGCGAATATAGGATAGAGGGGTGTACTGATTTCGATTCTAGTTCGCAAATGTTTAGGTTTGATTTTGAACTTTGAAATTTAAAAGGAGTTAGCGATTCTGTTGTTAAATAAACTCACGTCATTGATTGTGGCCAACTGTTACCACCTCCACCATATCCATGCAACTGATCGTGTATGGTTCATATAAAGGAGTTGGCAATGAACCGTTAAAAACAACTATACCGCTCTATAGTGGCAGGCCTATTATTTATTTAACTTCGTTAGCCAAAATATGACCTCCGGTTTTCGTATTTTACCTTCATAATAAAAGTCTGCGGTGAAACGTTATATACATTTGGCAGCAACAATAAGGCTTCCGATTTTCATATGTTGCCTTCAAAATAAAGGTCTGCGGTGTGTCTATAGTTCGTATTGTGTAGGCTACATTTTCAAAGGCAAAACTATTTGGGGGAAATTATCAATTAAACAAAATTACTATATCAACAATACTTTACATAAGTTAGAGAATATTATAAGGTGGAGCACACTGAGAATAGTTAGAGCTTAAGTTAATGTAGAGAACATTATCTAATATAAAAAATACTATTTTGATGTTGTTGTTGTTGTTAATTTGCTTGTGCTCATTAGCTTTGGAGACGGATTGTATAATCCATCCAAATGTATTATACGAGAGTTTGTAAAATTACAATTATAATGTGAAATCATGGGGCACTGTGCTACATCAGCAAAACTACATTTTCTAGTCCCTCTTTAACCCCCAATGCAACCCACTATACTGAACATGGAATTCATATTGCCTCATTAGTTAGTAGCTAGTGGCTTTTATTAGGTGATTGGTAGGTGACTTATGAGCAGTTTTAGATAATGGTTAATTGAGAGTGAACATCACAAAGACATTGATATACAGATGTTGCTCGTTTAATTCCAGCTCCAAGGGGGGGGGTCCGCGACGAGGTATGCCTTGTTATACCACGGTATACCGCGTCAAGTTGCGGTGCCATGAGGCATGGACAAAAACATAAAATAAGAATAACCACCAGGAGGCATCTGTGAGAATGTCGACACCCGCCTGAAACTGCTGTTATTCAAGCCTGCGTCTGTATTTATATGGCCAGAATAAAACATTCAAATCGATGGAATATTGTCCACTATAATCCTATTCACGGATTGCTATGTTGCTGTGTTTGATTCCATGTTGCTGGGTTGCTTTGCTTGATTAACTGTTTTGAAGGACGTTTAGTTTGTTAAATTGGCAATGGGCTACACTTAACCCATCAATGTTTCATTAATATTTTCAGAGGTAAATATTTTATTTTTCTAAGGTTTCTAATAAAATAGCACTTGAACAGAACATGCAATTCGTTTATTTCCTGTACAATGGCTAAAGTCAACAAAGTACTGTTAATTACTCCATATTAACCCAAGGAGAGACATGGGTGAGACAAAGCACCCGTTAAAATATTTATACTGTCACATGCCTAATCAGTTATTAGGAATAGGGTGTAAAAAAACGATAATTAGTCTCCAAGTAGTTTTCAGTTTGTGAGTTTAGAATTCTGACAACGGAACAATGTAATATATGCTACACCTATTTAGAAAAAGTCATGAAAGGAGGGTGTAGCTTTCAAAATGGTATTTTCCAAATCAATTGCATTGACAAATAAATAAAAGTTAGACTACAACTGTCAGGTACACTAGGCCTGACAATTTTATTTTGATTAAATAATGACAAAATAGCAAAATAAAAATTTAACATTTAAAATAATGCCCCATAATGTAGCCTAATTTCGCAACATTATTATTTAATAGACAAACGCGTTTCAGTGATTTCAGTCTCATTTGTCACATCAACTCAAATCACCATCACTAGTTAAAATTCCAGAATTCTGGCCATATAGAAGAGCTACCGGACATATGTTTTAAATAGCCATACTGTATAATAGCCTTCACCTAAACAGCAATAAAGCACAAAATCTATGATCCAAAAAATGTTTTTTATTTAAATTACTCAGCAGATTGAACTCTTCACAAACTTTGTGAACTGAGCATAGGCTACTGTATACCTACTGTAGGGCTGTCACAAATATTAGCTACACAATTGCCTGATCGAAATGATTTGAGCCAGATCGCAATCATTTTTATAGACAACAATCTTTGCACAATATTTTGATTCCAATGTCATGTTTCCAATCTGAATAACGGATTTTGGGGTCAATGCTAGAAACGTCTCAACAAATACCACGCAAATTTCCGTTTGACAGGCTCTGCGGAAAGTTATATTATAGGCTCAGATCATTTACTGAACCTCATTTGCTGGCCTCAGTAGCACCATCACAATTTTTTTTAAAAACCGGCCAGGTTATCTGCTTCGCCTTCGACATTTCGGAGTCGCATGTAGGAGTTGCTGCGGGAGTGGGCTGCTTTTGGTTCTCGCCCCAAGCTTAGTCACATGACTCAGTAATGTCTTATTCTGAGACTGAGCGAAATAGCTACATTTGATGAATTAGGCTACATAAAAAGCTGAATCTTTGGTAAAATAATCAGAGAATATGAATGGACAGGTGGTACAGTCTATAGTGTAGGCTATGTTGGATATTTTTTTCTCTCCTAATAAAAAACTGTAATTTTATTCATTCTATTTTATTACTAAGGCTAGTAACAAACCTATTTAGGAAGTCATGTGAGGAAGAGGGTGTATCTTTCAAAACTGTATTTTCCAAATCAATTGCATTGATAAATAACTCGCACTACAACGGCCAGGTACGGTAAGCCAGACAATTTTGTTTGAAATTAAATAATGACAAAAGTAATATCAAATGAAAATCAAGATATTTATTTAAATAATGTACAGTCAAACATATTACCAAGATATAGAATTTACAATCCTACATTTAGTTGCCCCTCCCTCCAACTCCATGATCACAGGTAAGACTTTGTAGATGTGGTCAATGTATTTGTTGCAGGCCTTTATCGACAGTTTCTCGAGCCAAAACGTTTTGATAGCGATAACAAGCTCATCTTTGCTTGACGGCTTGGCATGCTTACGAACAAATGTTTTTAGTTCATTCCAAACATTTTCTATTGGATTCAAATCCGACGACCTAGTGGAAACAAAAAGAGAAAGTTGGATATAATGTACTTCTACAGTAGGAGGAGGGTATAATGTGTTGTTTAATGGTGTTGGAATAATGTGTACACTAAAAAACTAATGAAAATATTATTGCCTGTGTTCTTAGAAATAAACCTTCTATGTACAGTAGGTCATGGGTGTTGTTAGGCCTGGGTCTGGGGCTATGGCCCCGGATCTTTTATGAATAGCCCCGGATCTCAAATTATGTAGGCCTATACATACAGTGGATATAAAAAGTCTACACACCCCTGTTAAAATGCCAGGTTCTTGTGATGTAAAAGAATGAGACAAAGATAAATTGTCAGAACTTTTTCCACCTTTATTGTGACCTATAACGTGAACAATTCAATTGAAAAACAAACTGAAATCTTTGTCAGGGCTCCTTCATTGGGCTGTGTTCAGCAACCCCATTGTTCTCCTGTGCGGTGTCTTAGGGGTACGGTGGCACGATGCTGATGCTCCACTACGGTGCCCCACCTGCCACAATATACAGCTCTGGAAAAAATTAAGAGACCACTGCACCTTTTTATGTCCTTTCCAAAAACGTTGAAAAGGAACGTTTTGAGTAACAGAGGAACAGACGCGTTCATTTTGCAGTGGTCTCTTCATTTTAACCCTTCTGTTCCTCACTCAAAACCTTCCTTTTCGACTTTTTTAGAAAGGAAAGAAAAAGGTGCAGTGGTCTCTTAATTTGTGCATTGTGCCTGTGCCGTAGCAATCAACCGCTTCTAGCCTGAATGACTTCTGACCGGTTGCACTCACCCCCACAATCATGAAGTGCCCCTCCCTCTGCAACTGGACTTTAGACTTCATACCCAACAAGCCCCAGTCTGTCAGGTTAGTCAACCTCACTTCCTCCACCCTGATCCTGAATACTGGTGTTCCACAAGGCTGTGTGCTGAGCCCTCTCTAGTACTCCCTGTTCACCCACCACTGCATTCCTGTACACAGTTTCAACACCATCGTTAAGTTTGCAGACGACACCACGGTGGTAGGCCTGATTAGTGACAATGACTAGTCAGCCTACAGGGAAGAGGTCAAGCACCTGGCGGCATGGTGCGCTGACAACAACCTGGCCCTCAACATAAAGAAAACCAAAGAGTTCATTGTGGATTACAGGAAGTCCAAAGGCTGTAGCCTCACCCCAGTCCTCATCGATGGTATTGAGGTGGAGCATGCGTCCAGCTTCAAACTGCTGGGTGTCCATATCTCCGAGGACCTCTCTTGGACCCTCAACACCTCAGCCCTGGTCAAAAAGGCACAGCAGTGCCTGTACTTTTTGAGGAGACTGAAGAAAGCCCGTCTGTCATCCAAGAATCTTGTGAACTTCTACCGCTGCACAGTTGAGAGCATTCTGACAAACTGCGCCACAGTGTGGTTTAGCAGCTGCTCCATAGAGAACAAAGAGGCCTGATGCTGAGGTGCCGGGAAGCCCTTGGGCATTTATTATCTCAACACAAACTAGAAAAAAAGGAAAAACAAAAACATGCAAAGCCCAATGGGGTCAATAAGGGTAGCTGGAGCGCAGGCCTCGACGAGGGCAACGGTAGTCTGGGTAGTCGCCTCAGTCGAACATAGGAAACAAAAACCACAGTCAGCATTTCCAGACTCTCCTCGACATACCTGTCTGAGAGTCCCTTTTGTTCTTGCCCTGACAAGTCCTGATGGACTCCAGGTGTGGCTTGTCAGGGCTCCTTTTTTGGGCTGCGTTCAGCATCCTCGCTTTTCTCCTGTGAGGTGCCTTAGCGGTACAGTGGCACGACACTGATGCTCCACTACGGTGCCCCACCTGCCACAATATGTTATGTATATATTTATTTACTACATAATACATTTATTTCATTTAATACTCCAAGTAACCCCCTAGATTAAAAATATTTATTTTTTAAAATGATTACCTGGGGATTACTGATAATAATTATGTAATTCTGACACCTTTCATGGTCTATTTGTACGATGTTTCTGTAAGAGGGATATTTTGAACATTTTGTGAACTCTTTCCACTAATCCTTTTCTATATGCTTGCTGCATAGTATTTCACCGCACATAAAATCAATGTTATGACATGGATCTTAAGTAATACGACTGATTGTGTTTAACAGCCTAAATTAATTTATGAATCATAAACATTTATTTCATCAAAAAAATGCTGCCATACAGTGGGAATACAGTTTGCAAGCACTTGAGTAAACCTGAGCTGGGCACAATCTTCATTCATAAAACATCACATCAACTTTTAAAATCTCCAAGGATTTAGCCCTCCCCTGCACTCAAAGAGTAATAACAGTTTCATTGCCCGGTGTAGGCATTAATGAATGAATTAATTAATTAAACATCATCTTGACTTAGAATATGTATGGCCTCCCATAAGTGGAGCATATTAAAGATGTAAAATATTGCAGAACGTTGTCAGGCTATATAAAGCTGGCAATCACACAGCATATGCATGGGTTTAGTCTTTAATTTCCAATGAAGTCACTAATATGAAGACCACTAAGTGCTCAGTGACTGCCTTGATGAGGTATCCTGAATGGTGATTGGCTGAAATATTCCATTGAATATGAGACCAAACGTATGACATACTTTTTTACTGTTCAAGTTGTGTTCATAACCAGCATTAAAGTATTTTGATGGAATGTGATGCTTGGCAAATATACCTTGGCTAGGGTGACCACATTCTCAAACCCCCAAATGTGTACTACCTGACGTTAATGCACGCGCACATGTATGTGCTTATGCACGCTTGTTGGTCATCGTGCATGCTTGTGGTTGGTGGAGGGGAGGGGGGGGCTGGCCCCGTTTGTTACTGTATTCGCTGTCCTGTGTGTTTTTCTGCTCCTTTGAGCTTTGATGAGAATTGTTACTTTGCTAAGCAGTTCTACGCAGTGGTTTGTTTGGCTCCAACTCGTATGTGGAAACATTGCAGTATTATTATTATTATTTTAATAGTGGTTTAAACCGGGACAATTTGGTAGCGAATGTCGAAAACCGGGACATTTTAGTGTTTTACAGATATTTGTCAGGACCTGGGACACCCAGCTTGAAACCGGGACACTCCTGGGCAAACCGGGATGTCAGGTCATCCTAACCTTGGCACTTTGTACTTTGCTCACATTTTAGACATGATATAATGTCCGTATACAAGATCCCCCCATTTTTTATTGCTTAGTTAACAAATTAGAATTCACATGGAGCTGGATAATTATAAGTATATTTTTTTTATCTGCTGTGTATTATTCAAAGTTTGTAGGAGCTTGTCCTGGTAGTAAACCAGAGCTTTTGATCATTTCGATCAAAAAAGTATTTTTACCCACATATACATTCATAGACTGTAATTGGTCTACATTTGTGGTATAGTGGTCCACATTTGCCCTTAGTGTTCACAATGTAGAGTAACATCATTAATTGAAAACAATGAAGGCTGTATTATAAGATGCCCTGCTCCTTTGTTCTGTCAGTGACTGTTTGTCTCCTAACCAGGAAATTCTTTGAAAATAACATTTTTTTACAAATTGGCATACAGTATATCATCCGATCCTATTTCTGTGTCACCTCTTTGTCAAAACCAGGTGTGGAAATTTGAAAGCAACACTTAAAGATAATGGGCTGACCTTGTTGAGGTGAATTCCAGCAAAAGTGTACAGCAAAAAGCTCTCACGTACCCTGCACAGTTCTTATTTTGACCAGAGAGAAAAAAAACATAAAAAAGGTTTCTCTGTGGAAACCTATATGGCTAAACACGCCCATAAAGAAAGAGGCCTCTAGTGGCCAAAAGGCTGTTTTTATCATTGGGTCATGCCATTAATGGTTTCCATTTTAAAGCCAACTGCAGGGGGGGACTTCCAACTTCATTGGCTAATCCCTTATGATGAATCATGAATCAGTCATGTCCAAATGGATTGTCAGGAGAGATCAACCAATAGTAAATAAGAAAATTAACCAATTCAAATTGGACATCACGTCAGTGCCACTCTTTATGCGCTCAAATATAACATAATTAGACATAGAGTATGCAGGGGTGCTTTCTCTGTCTTTGTACAGCCACCACACAGTCACTGGAGTATGGATAATGCATAAAGGATAATAGAGGCATGTTGTGGCAAAAAGACCATTTTAATTACAATGCAGTCAACCGCTTGGTATTTCCAGCTTTGTTGTGCTTATTTGGCTCATCCCTCTTGATAACTGATAAAACTATTGGAGTAAAGGTTACACCGATGTTTGGGGCCGGGTCTCAGTGATAACACTCCCGACTCTATGAACATATGCAGCTCCCTGTCTGGCAAGTGTTCCCGCCTCCACCATTTATTGCTCAATGTCTCTTCTTCATCTGTCTCCTTATGATTTCAACTGTCAATAAAATCTTTAAAAAATAAAAATACATAAGGAGAATGAATGTCCACTGTCCTCTAAAAAACATCACACTGGTGACCCGGTTGGAGTCAGGTATGAACCAAAATAAGTTAGAATCTAACCTAGTTTTATTAATACTTATTTTCCCAGGTAAGTATGACTGGGAACATAATTTTCAGCAACAACCTGGGAGCAATTAGGATTGATTAGCTTGCTCTGAGACAGAACGACAGATTTTGCCAGCTCAGGAATCCGGTCTAGCGAGCTTTAGTTGATGTTTAAATGCCTTAACAACTAGGCTACCCTGCCAAAATGACAGAAGCCCTAAATGGCACTACACCATGTACTTAAAGAAGCAATAATGGGAAATATATAAGCATACATTCTCTATCTTACTCTATGGGAAAAGGAAATAGGCCTCAAGGTGAACAAAACTTATTTCAAAGTGGCCTCATCAAACATTCTTCCCCATATACAGGGTATTCATGTCAAATGGCGGTCAAACTGAATTCTCTGCATGCCATAAACCTCAAGTCACTATGTACATATTTCAGTGGGAGAGGAAATTCCCCTCAAACCCACCCTCTTCCCTGGCCTGTCCTGGCCTTTTCTGGACCCTAGCCTGTAAAACTAAGAGGGACAGCTTAACATGGGCTTATCAGCTGGGATATTGGATAGAGACAGCTCTTAGCGGATTCCCCTTCCCATCCCCTTTTCGTCCACACTAGGCCTCTCTAGTACCTTCCTTAACTCCAGTCCCCCATGTTTGTCGTCCTGGAGGGTATGGATTGCTATTGATTGGCACTGCTCACGGGCTGTGAAAAACAGCCTGTGACGGCAAGGGGAAATTAATGTTGTCTGCTTCCTAATTAGCCGCCACGTCTCGCTGAGTGGGCATTTCTTGCCCCCTGGTTGTCTGCCTTAATTGGGAAGTGGAAAGGCAAGGGATTTCTGGACACTCCACCTCATATATGCTGTATTATGTCTTGCAAATGTTTCAAATTAGGTCACCCCTCAAATTGATAAGTCCAACTAATATAATAACATAATATTTACTGTATACATATTATAAAAACAAGTATGTACAAGTATGTGCATATACAGTGTATATATACCATTTAGCAGATGCTTTTGTCCACTGCGGCTTACAGTGCATACTGTAATTCACATTTATAATGGAATTCGTAATATCACATGACACGTGTGCTTTGCATCTTAACACAGAATCTGTGGCATGTCCTGCCTCCTGTCCTTGGCTTAGCAATGCTCTTGACAAAACATTGCGCCGAACCCAACTAACATTAGTCTCATCTCACTAATAACATTAGTCTCATCTCACTAATGTCTCATTGCTTGTTCTACCTTAAGCCCCCTGCCAGCAGTCCGCAGAGTCATCACCAGTAATGCCACATGCTTATAGTGGGATAGGTGCAACGGCATAGCTGTCTACAGTATGTTGTACCAAGAGATAACGCTACACACCGGTGCGATTAGCCCATTTGACTGATATTACATTAATGGTTTATATTGGCTTGGGATACAATTTTGCTTTAGTGTGTTGTGTTGCTTTTGAGGACACTGATCTCAGCTTCCCTTTGATGAGAACACCTGGCGTGGACCTCAGATAGTTTTGTGTTCACTGTACTACACGGTCAACTCTCCATTACAGAGTTTGCACTGGAAGGACAGCAGCAGGACTTTATTTGCTGCAACAGGGTTGGAATGGCTGAGTGCAGACCACCACAGCAAGACACACAGTTAGTGCATTGGGAGTCAAGCTAAAAAAAGTGGCAGTGTGGGGGGGTATTTTAGTACTAACCGACCTCTTCCTATCTCTGGTGCTGTAATGTCCTAAATAATAGCCTTCTCCCTGAGAATGCTGGCGTGGGCTGGTGTTGGAGGTTTAAGTGTGCCTTATTTTGTTCTATGCCGGTGTACGCTCGTCACACACACATACACTCTGTATGAATCAGTGTAAGATTCATACAGAGTATGAATCTTACACTGCCCCTGCAAGATTCATACTCTGTCTTGGAGCATGGGTTATACCACATGTCTGCACCCGCTTATTTGCAATACAATAGGGAAATTAACACCCGCACACACTCCAATTACTAACCTTTTGGGGACGCAAAAACAAAAATTCCATGTTCCCTAACCTGAACCATAACCTAAACTTAACCTCAATATCCTAATCTGTATTCCTAAACGTAAACTAGCCATATTGCCTAACACTAACCCTAAACCTAATCTGTGATCCCTAACCCTAAACCTAACCACTAAGCAGGAAAATTCTACCTGTGGAGACGTCCCCAAACGTTTTCGATTTTTCATGTTTTACTTATCTTCTGCTGACTTTTAGTCCCCATAAGGTAAGTAAAACATGCTCACGTGCACACACGAGAACCGACACACACACCTCTAAAACAGGAGCAAATGTGGAGAAAATAAGGAGGACCTCTTACTGGGCCGTGATAAGATCTGCTTGTCCAACTTGTTTCGCTAAGCTTTATCTAAAATGTGTTTTTACCAAGCCTTATGTATGTCTCCTCCTTGAAGCTGAAATTACATTGACCTTACACCAGCTTCTGTTTCCCAGGCTTCTTCAGGTAGAAAGAAACACTATGCAATCAGAATAAACTGGAATAATAATTCCATTCAAGATTGACACTTTCAAATGAAAAGGACTGTGTTGAGAGAATTTTCATGGTGTGGTTTTCTGAAGTAGTTGTGGCTACTTGTTTTTGTCTAAGTTCTATTGAAATTTGTTTATTAATTCACCTTTTAATAATGAAAAATGACCTTTTGTTTTCTCCTTTGCATTGAAACATGAAATGTGATATAATCGAATTAGAATGACCATGGCAGTAATGAAGAAGACAGCGCTCGATTCAATATCCTTAATTCAATAGCCTTATCAGATTTCATCGGACTACATTTCAATCTGCTGTCATCATGCGGATGTAACATTGGTATTCAATGAATCATGCTTATTGACTTTTAAGTGGCAGAAAAAAAAATTCTGTGCACCCCAAGACTGGTACCTCTCTAGGCTAAATGCCTAGCAAGCAAGTTTATTTATATAGCACAATTCATACACAGAAGCAATTCAATGTGCTTTACAAAGAAAAGGAAAAAATGTAACAATACAATTGCATAAAAACAAATACTCAAATGAAAACATCAAAACAACATCATAATAATAAAACATAGAAGAAGAAAATAGAAGTAGAATAAAAATGGGATAAACATAGGAAGCTATAAAAGTAGTAAGGCTAAACAGTGCAATTCAGTTTAAGTGCTCAGTCATAGGCACGTGAAAAGAGTAGTGTTTTTAACCTGGATTTAAAAATTGATACGTTTGGGGCACATCTAAGATCTTCTGGTAGTTTATTCCAGTTGTGTGCAGCATAACTGCTAAACACAGCTTCTCCATGTTTGGTTTGGACTTTGGGCTCTACTAGCTGACCTGTGTCCATGGATCTAAGAGCCCTGCTCGATTTATATTCTTCAAACCTATCAGAAATGTATTTGGGGCCTAAACCATTCAGTGATCTATGAAAGCACCACTTTAAAATCTATTCTGTAACTGACTCGAAGCCAGTGCAAAGATTTAAGAACCGGGGTGATGTGCTGTGTTCTCTTGGTCCTGGTTAACATTCTAGTAGCAGCATTCTGAATGAGCTGCAGCTGTTTTACAGTCTTTTTGGGGAGTCCAGTTAAGAGGCCATTACAGTAGTCAACCCTACTAGAGATAAAAGCATGGATGAGATTCTTTTTGTCTTTTTGGGACACCAAGCCCTTGATTCTGGCTATAATTTTAAGATGATAGAATGCTGTTTTGGTGACTGCTTTGATATGACTGTTAAATGTGAGGTCTGAGTCTATCAGAACACCAAGATTACGCACTTGCTCCCTGGTTTTTAGGGCCCAAGAATCCAGCTTTTTACTAATAATCTCTGTTTTATCTTGGTTTAATTGTAGAAAATTTTGGTTCATCCAGGTATTTATGTGCTCTATACAGTGACACAGTGAGTCTATTGAGCTGTTGTCATATGGTTCGAGAGCCATATATATTTGAGTATCGTCAGCATAGCTATGGTAGTTAATGTTGTTGTTCTGTAGAATTTGGCCCAGAGGTAGCATATAGAGATTGAACAGAAGTGGTCCAAGAACTGATCCCTGGGGAACTCCACATGTCATAGCCACCCTATCTGATTCATGATTACCAATGGTGACAAGGTAACTCCAACCATCTAGATAAGATCTGAACCAATTAAGGACTGTCCCGGAGAGTCCTACCCAATTTTCCAGCCTGTCTAGAAGTGTTCTATGATCTACAGTGTCAAATGCTGCACTGAGATCTAATAGAACCAGAACTGTTATTTTATCGGAATCAGTATTCAGCCATATATCATTTAAAACTTTTATCAGGGCCGTTTCAGTACTGTGGTGAGGTCGGAAG